>OY743109.1:22737500-22746000 GCA_963555685.1 Acrobasis consociella
ATTAATATAACATGAAATATAATTATTAAGATCCATTAAGGTTACACATTCACATACCTACAGCTAAATTGTTTATAATTAATAAAGTTTGACATTACAACATATATAGCATTTTAATGATTCATTTAATTGTAACATTAGTGCCAAAAGTGGTTAATAGTTTAAAATTAGTACAATTTAACAACACAACATTATGATAATAGCATTCCAATTGTTAAATCAATCAAATATACATTCAATAGTAACTAATCATAAAATAATTAAAATATATAAAATTGTATTATTTTCCAGCTGCTGTGGAGCCATTCATACAAGCCGCCGTGCGCACCACCCTTCGGCAGAAAGTTAAAAGTATTGTCCTGCATTGGGCGTCCCTAAAAGCTCTTTGAATATTCTCCCGGGTTAGCTCCATCCCCAATCTGAATTCGCAGTCTAGTCTGAGGGCACCATAGCGTGGGCAGTTCATAATTAAATGCTGTACGTCCTCCTCAGACCCGTCGTCGCAAATGCAGAGCGGGGCCGGAACCCGACGTACCTTGAAGAGGTACTTGCGGAAACCGCCATGGCCTGTGAACATTTGCGCTTCGAGGTTTGAAAAGTGTACCCCTCGAAAGATCTTTAGGGCATCTCGTATGTCTGTAGTGAACAGCTTTAAGGTTGCTCCAGTTGTTGACTGCTCGAATCGAGTTTGCCATTCGTCAAGCAACATGCCTCTTACAAGGCGTTTAGCGCATGACATAGGCACAGCGTCGTAAAAAGGGGATCTTTTGTCAGAGAGGGCGCCCTTCTTCGCGAGCTCGTCGGCTCTCTCATTACCTTCTATCCCTATGTGGGCTTTTACCCAGGCAAAATTTAGAACTATGCCCTTATCTCTGAGTTCAGCTGCCCTCTTCTGAATTCTGTGGACGAGGGGATGAAGGGAGCCAGGGTCAGCTATAGCCTCCAGCGCCGAACGCGAATCACTAAGGAGCACCACTTTACTGTGCCGTTTCCTAATGATCATCTCTAGAGCCTTTAGTATTGCCGCCAGTTCAGCCTGGAAGACAGTGCAATAATTCGCCAATCGAAACGATGATTTGGATATCTCTGTGTTGTCTTTCCATAGGGTCACCCCTGCTCCAACTTTTCCCTCAATTTTGCTACCATCCGTGTAAATGTGCAGGGCATCCGGTTCCAGTTTCAAGACATCGTCAGCTTTGCTCACCAGGCCGAACGGCAGGCCACGTCTTTCAGCTGGATGTGAGAGGTCGGCTATATCAACAGGTCTCTCTAGTGGGCGTCCTGGGAGTTCGGGAATCGGTTTACCTCTTTTAATCTCGTATAGCCTCTTTAGTTCCACTGCCCTTAAGTCCAGGGGTGGTGTTCCTGCCAAGACTGCTGTCGCATTTAGTGAGGATGTTCGATGAGATTTAGTTATCATCAATGCGAATCGTCTCGTCATTTTGTTTAGGCTACGGTTCACCCATCTGCTTTTCGCCGCATCACCCCAGACTCCGGCCGCGTATAGCACCGTAGGCTCTACTACTGCAATGTACAGCATCCTGATGATCTCCGAGTTAAGGCCCCACGTAGCCCTTGAGGCTCTAGCCACCATTTTATGAAGGTTTATAGCCTTCTTCATTGCTTCCGTCACGTGCGCATTAAAGTTTAGATGCCGATCCAACGTGACACCTAGCACCTTCACGGAATCTCCTAAGATCACCGGTGTTCCCTCCAGCTGTATGTGAGGCTGATCGTATTTCAGTTTCCGAGTGACTAGCATGGCCTGTGTTTTATGCGGTGCAAACCGCATCTTTGCTCTCCGGCCCCATGCTGCAATCACTTTAAGGGCGGCATCGGCTTTAGCCTCTACCTCTGAGCCTGTTTTTCCTGAGGCTATGACCAAGATATCATCAGCGAAAGCCTGCACATGCGCTTGGATTTTATCGGCCTCTTTCAAGAGTGGATCCAGTTGGATATTCCAAAGGAGGGGGCCGCAGGTTGAGCCCTGGATGCATCCTTTTGAAGTCTCTCTTTCAACGGTTTCACCGGCATAGTGGAGCGTCACTTTCCTGTCCTGTAAGTAACTAATCATCAAGCGAGTAAGTTCAGGGTCTGCGCCGTGTTCGACTAATCCCTTAACAATGCCGGGCCACCAAGCGTTATCAAATGCGCCCTCTATGTCCAACGAGATTACCACAGTTATGAGTTTGTCATCTCTTGCCTTTAATATAACTGTCAGGGCATCGTAGAGGGCGTCCACCGTGCTTCGTTGTGGTACAAATCCATACTGCCGGTGGCTTAGCTCGCCACTACCCCACATTTTCCAGGCCAGTCTGTTAGTGATCATTTTTTCGAGCACCTTTCCCAGTACGGACAAAAGGCCGATCGGCCTATAAGCTTTGGGCATTGAGTAGTCATCCTTGCCTGGTTTAGGTATGGTCTTGATAGTTGCCTTTTTCCATATTTTGGGAAAGTGTCCTAGTCGCAGACATGCATTGTAAATTGCAAGCATGACTTCCGGGTAAGCTCTGTAAGCATGAAAACATATGTCCGCCGTAAATCCATCACTTCCAGGAGCCTTTTTTGGGCTCATTCCGCGAAGCACCGCTGCCAGCTCGTCGTCAGTGAATGGTTGTGTGGCTATGGAATGGTCCTCTTCAAGCGCTCGCCTTATCTCATCTGCCTCCTGTCGCATTCCTGTGTGAATTTCCGAGTCAGTGTCCGCATCATCTGCTGGATAAAAGGTTTCAGCCAGTAGTTCAGCAGATTTAACAGGGTCTAAAAGTCCGTCCCCGTCTGGGTTCTTGATCAACCTATCTTCCTCTACTGGTCCACAAGCCTTGACTATGCGGTATGCCGTGCCCCAAATATCTTCTTTCTCCTGCGAAGAGCACAATTTTCTCCAGCTGTTGGTAATAGCTTTTTCTATTGACGCTTTATATTGGTTCTTGGCCTCAATGTATCTATCTACGGCCAACTGTTTGTCCTGGGGTCGGGCGTGTCTGATTCGTCTACGTAATCTCTTTGTTATATTCTTTTCCTTTGCGAGTTCTTGAGTCCACCATTGGAGCATTTTCGGCCTTTGCCCAGACTTTGCGGTTGGCATCGATGCTTCGCAGGATCTTGTGATGATCTCGCTATACCTTGCTATGACTCCGTCCAAAGTGACCTTGTCCATCACGGCATTCACTGAGTCCTCTGTTAAGTGGTCTGCCATTAGTGTGTTTCTGACCTTTTCCACAAATTTTGTCCAGTTTGCTTTCGCTGTGTTGTACTTTCTGGTGCTGGTGTTTTGAGGTGGAGGGGGTTCCTGAGACTCCGGAGGTCCATCATGGACAAGGTCCATCACAATGGCTCTGTGGTCAGTGAGGGGCAATAGGTCTTCCTCGACTCTCCAGTTTTTCAGTCTGTGGGCTGTGCCAAGGGAGGCTATTGTTATATCGGGGATGCTTTTATATAGTACACCACCTCGATAGCAGTAAAAAGTCGGGGTATTGCCCCGATTTACAACCTGTAGGCCCAGTTCGCTAATCATGTCGCAGACTGCCTCGCCCCTGTCGTTCTCCTCTTCGCTGCCCCACCAGAAGCTCCAAGCATTAAAGTCTCCTCCTATGATGATCTGAGCGGTGTCCAGTTTCCTCACAATGTCAGTAAGCGAAGTCAATTGCTGGTGTATGTCCTGATCTCCCTCAAGATATACACTCACAAACCCTATGTTCCTATTACTTATTTTTGCCTTAATTGCCACGATGTTTTTTGTTACCAGTTCGGGGTTAATAACATAGTGTATGCTTGGGTCGGTGATGACAATCGCAGACTTGACTGTGCCCCTGTTGTACTTATCCTGTATGGTTCGGCCATGTGCATTCGAGAAGTAATCCTTTGCGCCCACATAAGGTTCTTGTAGTAAGAGGACGGTTACTCCTTGGCGAGAGATTTCGTTTATGACTTCCTTTGTAGCAGCATAGCCTCTCCCAAGGTTGGCCTGTATTATTTTTAAAGAGACTTAGGCGTTAACAATTGTACTCTACATTTGCCCTCGCCATACGGTCCCATTTTCGCCAGATGGGGCATTCATGGGAGTACGCGGGGTGAGGGTCGTCAGACGTGTCCTTGCAGTTGGTGCAGTAGGGCGCGCCGTCTCGATTTCGGCATTCTCGGGTATCATGCTCCCCGGCGCAGTAGCCGCAACTGGATGCGGTGGCGCGACAAAACTTGGCCTGGTGTCCAAAACCTAAGCATCGGTAGCACTGGACTACCGGGGATTGGTCTACCGCTGGTACCGATTGATAGCCGATACGTACAGTCCTGTCGACAAGACAGCCCCATATTTGTGGGCTACACTCTAAAATCACGTTGCAAACTTCTTTAGTGCGGCCCCTCGTTCGTCTTACTACTTTAAGGGCATCAGCTTTAATTGACACGTCCTTCAGCAGGTGCTTGTTTTGTGATTCGACAGCCGTCACTATCTTCGCATCGCTGGTTTCTGTGGTGACGCCTATCACTCTTATAAGGGGTTTCTTGGAGACGGTGTGCTTTGCCGTAAGTCCGGCCGGGGCTGTCCTTACTGCATCACAAAACGTTTTGCCTTCTTCTGCAGTGGGACATCCAACTAGCACTTTGTTACCTTTAAGTTTGTGCAGTCTGCTCACCCCCACCCCCAGAGCGACGACATCAATACTACTCTTGATAGCATTCAAGACGTCGTCCCCAGTTTTGCGGGGGTCAACAGACTCCACAACTACCCCGTAACAGTTGCCTGTCTTGTTTCTCTCTCTGCTGTGTAGTGTTGGGGGCTGGGTATTCTGAATATCTTCCCCCTTGCATCGCCCAAGTGCTTCAGCATAGGTGGCTATTCTGGTGCCAACAGCCGCTGTTTCCGCTGCAATGACCTCCATCTTGTTGATGATTGGGGCAACTGCTCCTTGAATATAAGCTGCGGTGTCCGCTGCTGCCATTTCGGATCCCAGGCCCATTGTGGCTGCGGTTGCAAGAGCCGGTGCACTGAGGGTAAAATCCCTGACCTCTGAGATTTCCTCACGAATTGTTTTTGTGATGTTGATTACGGGAGATAGCGCTTCCTGGATCTGAGTACCGACCGTCTCTCCCATGTGGATCGGGGTAGGTATAGTAGAGAGAGCATCCTTTAGCAGGGTCCGCATTGTGGATTCCAGGCGGAGGTGGTCTTCCTCACGCAGCGCCGCTGTCTCTGGTACTGCTGGTGGGGGGGAAAACCCAGCATGGGGTGCCGATGGCAGGCTTGTTTCCGCTCGCCATCGCTCGACGTCGAGGCTAATGCTGCGGAGCTGGGCTGTTATGTTACTCATTTCCCGAGTCATTTCATCCAACCTCTCAGCCAATACGCTCGACGCATCCGGGTTTCTCTCTGAGGGTCCAGTCGATGGTGGCTCCAGGGCTTTAACGGGAAGTTCGAAGATCTTCTTCTTTATGGGCTCCAGAAGTCCCAGAGGGCCGACCAGCTCAAAGGAGACAAAACTTGAAATTTTTTCAATTTCCCGTTTCTGTTCATCCAACCTTTTTATAAATTCGTCTGTCTTTCCCTGGTAGGCCCTGACAAGGTCCTCAATTTTTTTACACTGGATGCGCTCCCAGGTCAACCTGGAGCCAAGCAGCTTAGCTCGCTCCTCCTCAAGGTTTGCCTTGCAGCGCGAGCGTGAGTCCGCTAGGGAGAGAATGAGGACATACATCCCCTCCAGGCTCGCGAGTACCTCCGTCCTACTCTCCTTCTTCATGGTGAGGGCCTTTTCTAGCGCCTCCTTTGCCGCTTGGAGCAGGTCGTTTGCTTTTGTGGAGGCACACTCCATTGTTACCGGAACACCCTTGCCAATTTGGGGAATCATGCTCTCTCTTCTGCTAGCAGTGGGCACATCTTCGCTAATCATGTTAGATCTCGGAATACCCAGGCTATCAAGGGTCCCTTCTATATCCTGTGTATCAACAGGAGTGTGCGGTGCGGAGTGGGGCCTCCTTGTATCACGCAAACCCTTCTCCGGCTGCAGTTTGGTGTCTACCTTCAGTCGCTGGGCCCTCTGTGCTACGGATTTGGGCTTGTTATGTTCTGAAGACATGGCGAGAAAAAAAAAAAAAAAAAAAAAAAAAAAAAACTCTACTCAGACTCTACCTAGAGTCGGTCCAGCGACTGTATCAAAAAGCCTCCGTCAAGCTCTATCTCGCAGAAGAAACCGCGTCTTCGTAGGACAACCCAGTGACGAGCTATGGCCAATTGAAAAAATCCAATATGGCGGATCAATATGGCCGCCGTATTTTCAAAGGGCCACAACTTCGCCAATTTTGGGCTCCCGAAACCGCGGTTTCCTTCGGGGTGTAAGTCTTTGCACCCACAACAAAATCCCACCCTTAATTTAGAAAATATTTTTTGCCCCGGTTCCGAATTTTTCTAAGTCCAAAATTATTTTTAGGGGTAGGGGGATGAAACCCCGTCCAAATGATTCGTATAGGTACAAAGACTAACACTCCGGTTGTTAGTGTGGGGGGGGTTGAAGGGGGGGGGACCCCGTTAAAAATGTCAAAACCACCCTACGACCCCTAGTTTTCGAGATATTTCAATTACAAACTTATTGGCACCTGGAAGAGATACCAACCTATTTTAAAACTGAATTATTTTCAAAAATATACAAACTAAATTTTTTGTTTTTGATTAGTTTTGACCAATTTAGCAATATATTTAGGGTTAAGTTATTTTAAAAGCTGTAAATAATTTATTTTACGAGATATTAATTTAAAAGGGAAGGGGTTGAAAAGTTGTCAACCGAATTTAGAGGTTTTTTGCTTGCCAAAAGGGTTTATTTAAGTTCTAAAATTTTGAAAAAATTTGGATTTTCTTCTGAGGTAGTCTAAAAATTTTCGCAATGAAAAATTTTGTCCCAACTCGAAGGGGGGTGGATTTGGAAAATTTTGAAAAATTTAATTATTTACTAATTTGGTCCAAACATAACCGTGTTTGGGCTCGTTAGATAGGGCTCTTTGATACAAATAAGGTAGTTATGCTAATTAAATACCATTCCATACAAAAATTCGGAATTTTTTCCAAAAAACACTTTTCCATACAATACTTTAATATTTTTTACTTTTTAGGGGTCAAAATAGTCCAATCGAAAAATTTGAAAATGCTACCTTATTCTGCTAATTTTTCTGCATCCAACCGCAGTCCTGGAATCCTCCCTCCGATGATCCCGGGGGATGCACGTGTCTTCCTGGGAATCTTTAAAAATTCATATCTTCACAACCCTTCATCCAATCTTCCTGAAATTTTTTGTCCGAGTAGGTTGTCCAGCTAGCAAAATTTACCGTCCCTAAAAATGGGGGGTTGTTGATTTAAATTTTGAGTAAAAAAATTTTTAAGTTGCCAAAACTGGTTTTTCGTAATTTTCTGGTCAGGGGGTTGTCCAAAATTTTTGAGCGATATGTCGTTGAGTTCGTCTTGTCGTGTTCTCTTCGGTGGCGCTTTTAAAACTTGCCGCACTTCTGTATTTCTTGGAGCACGTGGAGGTTAGAATTTTAGTTTTTTGGTTGTAACTTCACAACCCTTGCTCCAAAAATTTTTATCTTGGGGTAGTTTGTGCTACTCACTAAGGCGCCCAAAATAGCAGTTCGGGTTACACGATTTCCCGCTGAAAATCTTGAACGACAGGCTCCAAAAGGTCCAAGCACGTGGTGTTTTTGAGGTCTTGTAAGGAAAACTTTTTTCCCTAATATTTCCTGGGAAAACTGATTGCACTACCGTGTTCCACTGCACTCCACGAAACTTTTGGCACTTGTTTCACTGAGATCGGATCACTTTTTCTATTTTTAAGGATTTTTCAAGCGCGGAGCGGCCGATTTTCGTGGCGTTCGGGACTGCGGATCGAACGCAAACTGGGTTAGGTTAGGTTAGGTTAGGTTAGGTTAGGTTAGGTTAGGTTAGGTTAGGTTAGGTTAGGTTCCCCCCCGATGGGTTCCCGGTTTGTCGTACCGGGGGGGCTCAGTACCCGTGGTGCCGTGGAGCCACGGGGAAGCCAAGAGGAACCCGCGAGGGGGCGCTCCTGCGGTTTGCGCCAGCAGTGAGCGCCCACATTGGGGCGGCGGGGGAGTGGGAAGATCTCCCCCCACCCGGGGAGGGGCGCTCCCGCGGGCTCGGCTTCGGCCTTGAGCCTGCTGGGATGCGCCCAATGGGGCGGTGGGGGAGTGGGAAGTTCTCCCCCCACCCGGGGTGGGGCTGCCGGGAGGGGAATGTTTCATTGCTCTCCCGGCGCTTCAGGCGGGGCCACACCGCCGTGGCTGTGGTTGATGATCGGTCGCGGAGGTCAGGGAGTGTCGGTGCTACGTTGCCGCTCTCCCTGTCCTCCGCGGTCGAGTGGTGCCGCACCGCGTTTGCGGCGAGAGGTAAGCGGCGGAGCCTCACATCTTCTCCGCCGCTGGGAGCCGGTTTATCTGGCTCCCATGGGCCCACAGGCGGTGAACTGCGTGGGAGTTCGCCGCCTCTCAACTGGGCCGAGGA